>CM055267.1:67399648-67425403 GCA_029237695.1 Conchocele bisecta
GTTGTTAACAATTACCAGAAATTCCCTTTCGTTCCATTTGGAAATGTTGTAGCAACAGTTTGTCATGGGTGGCCATGGGTACATAATGTGATATCAGAGTCTCTTTGGTATTCCGTTTCTATCTTCAATTGAACATCTTCCTACCATATTACCAGAACATAATATCTTGCGCTCGTCTAAGACATGTCTGAATGCCGAGATGGCCATTGTGCACGGCTTGCAACATTTTGGACTCGAGACGAGTCAGAATTATATGTTCAGATCATTTCAGTTTATCTCTGTAATCCCATAACGCCACTATTTTCTGCTGACATCGCGTTCTGGAATTGAGTTATCCTTTAGACTCTATCAGAATCAATTGTGCATCTTATTTAGTCAAGTTTGCAATTTCTTGCAACTCGTGACAGGTAAGTTCGCGAATACTACATGTACCTGTGAATACCCTTAATACAGTTATGCTATATGTAAGTTACTGACTCGTGGGATAGCGTATCAGTAACTAGTATATTTTTGCCAGAAACGTGTTTCAGTGATCTGTGACGACATGAATAGAGTATTTGTTTCATGGATATGAGGCAAGTGATCTTACTCCACTTGAACAGTCAGTCCGTACACATAAGGAAACCGTTTCCGGCCAAATAACGTACCTCATTATTCATGTTCAATCAGAGCATATTAGTTTTCTGCGATAATTAATGATATGGTAGCATTAGTAATTGGATGGCCTTTGTGGCACACCATAATGCAGACCAAGATCACGAATAAATATTCTACCTGTATTAGAAGAGTATATATAATGAATATAGCATTTCATGGCGGCCATTTTGAAATCCAAGATGTCGGCCAAAGGAATTGTCGAAAAAGAATGGAACCAACCCCAGTGTTGTTCTTCGTGCTCCAAAGATGACAACAACACTGGTTACTAGAATGTAGCAAAAAAATGCAAAGCTACATAACAGTATGCACTATATTTTTTTTCTAGTGGCATAGACAACCGATATCGTGGTTTACCTTATGCAATCTGGCGCAAGAAACACTAGTATTAAGTTACATAGGGCGCGTTTTCGCATGAGCTCACTACCACATGCATAGTTAGTCATTTTCGTTGTCTAACAGTGACCAAGTAGGATTCATTTAGTTCCTAACCCGAGTGTTCTGTTGTAAGTCGCCCTACTGTTAAAAACAGAAACTTCGGGTTATTCAGTTCCGTGACTAGTGCAGCCCGAGATCAGCATGCAGATCCACACAGTCTGATTATGATCTACACTGATAGTTAATTAATATTCAGTTGCGATGAATTGCGAACGATGCAGGTCTTGATCAGACTGCGTAGATATGCAGGCTAATCTGGGTCTACATTAATCCATTGTCGTTAACATTGAATATCACTGACTGATTGCAAAAATGCCGTAAGCAATTGTTCTATGCTGGTTTGATAACACAGTGTGTTGTTTGGCCTTTTTTTACACGTAGTGTGCATGTTTACAGTAGCGCTTTTCTGCTCCTTACCTATTTGTATATACTAATATCGTATACATATCGTAATCGTATAGTATTGGTATATTTAAATAGCATATCGTATGATCATATAATATTGGTATGTTTGTACCGTATCATCGTATAGTACAAACGTACTATATGAATATTATACAAACATACGATATCCCTTCGTATATACGATATATCCGTACGGATATGGTATGAATATACCATAATCTGGTATGTTTTTACGATACAAACGTACCAGAATTATACACATGTATAAAAATCGTATAAACGTACGATTTGAATGGTATATCTATACGATATTGGTTGGTATGTACGGTACAAACATACCGTAGGTTTATATTATATGCATATCGTATAAAAAACATATCGTATTGGTATAGTATACGTATAGTATTGGTATAGTACGTATAGTTGACCTGCAGAAAAGCGCTACTGTACCTAGCTGTGGGCATTTTACCAGAGACCGTTCTTTTGTTTGCGCCCTGAGTAAATTTCACGTGCAACCTTGACACGTGTGATCATGGCTTGTTGACCTCGTGGTGTGTATTTTAATCCGCCGATCAATTACTTGAATACTGGCTGTGTTGAAGGTAAATGAAGATATTTCTTTTACAGGGAGACAAGTGTTGGTAATCATTGTGTTGGACGCGGGGAGCACAGGTGGTTCTAGCGTGTCTTGGATGGTCAATTATTGTTTGTTTTTCCAATCTTTCTAAATGTTGTGTATTTGTCCTTTCAGATCGCTGATTGTCAGGCTAGATACGCACCTGGCTGTTCCAAGTCGTGGATATTCCAGCGTTTCCACGTGCACGCTTACAGTGTGCATGATTGACTGGCGTGGTCAAAACTGTCATTTCCCTACACAACGAGCAGAGAATGTACACGGACAAATCTATGTAGGTTTTAGCTATGTTATTCCTACTGTACACTTGTGTACTCGCTGCCCCATGTTGTTTCCACAGGTGGAAGACTCGGACCTATGACACCTGCCTATTAAAAAAAATCCCATTACCCCACCCACTTGGTCTCGTACAGTACTATATGCGTTAATTCAAGGTGACTATAAATAGCGCTATTATAGAAAGAGCCCTCTTTTTTCCGGCTCGCACAAACACAATAAACATCGATTAAATGTATGAAATATGTCTCTGGCAATCGATAAAGGTATTAGGTGTGTGAATATACTCACTTCAAATCGCTGTTTCAAGTATTTATTGAGTTATTCGCGTTTTGATTACCCCATCCAAAGCGAAAGTTGCGTGTATGAAAGAATCTCACACAGAATCGGAGGCCGTCCGGCTGGATTATCGGTCATATTTGGCCGATAGCTGATCGCCAGCTCAAACTAAAGTCGTACACCATGATCATATACATTAGAGACTCCAACCATACAAAGTTCGTCCAATTGTGATCGTTCGCCGATCTAAAAAAACACTTTTTTGTCTTATTTCGTTCATTATCTGGAACTGGGTCAATGCACCATCTTCCATAATACAACCGGAAGCGTCTATGTAAAGAACATCTCTGATTGGCTAAATCTAAACTGTATGACGTCATTCAACCTATTTCGGGATTGCGGAAGACATAATCTGATAGTACGTGAATCATGAATGAAAAGTGGAAAAAAGGTGTTTTTAGATCGGTGAATGATCACAATTGGACGAACTTTGTATGGTTGGAGTTGCTAATGTATATGGTCATGGTGCACCACTTTAGTTTGAGCTGTCGATCAGTTATTGGTCAAATATAACCGATAATCCACGCCGGACGGCCTTCGATTCTGTGTGAGATTCTTTCGTACACGCAACTTTCGCTTTGGATGGGGTAATCAAAACGCGAATAACTCAATAAATACTTGAAACAGCGATTTGAAGTGAGTATATTCACACACCTAATACCTTTATCGATTGCCAGAGACATATTTCATACATTTAATCGATGTTTATTGTGTTTGTGCGAGCCGGAAAAAAGAGGGCTCTTTCTATAATAGCGCTATTTATAGTCACCTTGAATTAACGCATAGTACTGTACGAGACCAAGTGGGTGGGGTAATGGGATTTTTTTTAATAGGCATTTTTTTGGTGTCATAGGTCCGAGTCTTCCACCTGTGGTTGTTTCAGGGTCCTGGTCCAGATAATTATCCCCGCTGCGTAACCAGTGCCCGTTTACCCGTTCTCCGTGTGAGCCATTCTGACCCTACCGCCGTACCCAAAGGATTCAATGTGTTCCTGAATACCTCCGGCAATATACAGGTACCGTGCTCGTTCTATGTAGTCCGGAAAAAACACATTATTGGCGACGAGGATGGGATTTCTACGGGGTACGGCATCCGGAACTCGGAATAAATTTCTTACGCAAAGCGTTTGGAACGCGGGTATTTCAGAAATGAAATGCAGTTGGCAAATGTGGAAATTTTATGTTTGCCAATGGCGTTTTCTCAAGACCTTGACATTTAGCACATGTTTGAACTTCGTGAAGTTGAGATAACCCTTTCACCTCTAATACTATCGAATAGATTCTCCAATCTTAGGAAGACTGTTCTATTGATAGGATAAGGGGTAACTTAGCTAAAAGAAAAGTATCCACAAACAGGGCAGATCTAGATGAGACGGCTCACATTGAGCTGGCTCACCTGTGTTTATACTATTTCCAAACATTATGATGGAGGTATATATTTTTCAAATGACTAACAAGTTTTGCTAAAGATGAGGCATCATGTATTAAATAGATCTCCATTTGTAAAATTCATAATTCTGCGCAGAAAGATTACATAATCTGTTCTCCAACATTATTTTACATTACGATTTTCTATATAGTTCAGTACCGACCCTGCAAGTTACACTAGTGTGTCTAGAAAAATAAGTTTATGAATATTTCTTGACTTTGTGATGCTTGACTCGGGTGTATTTTTAGAGTACATGTATTTCATAATTCTACGAAACTCAATGTTAGCTCCGTTTGATTTTGACATCTTGTACAATGGCGCATGCTATGCTGTCTCGCCAGTACGGTTTCGCTTCAGAATATAAGATATTTTTCGGGCATTTGTAGCGAAAATTTAAGGTGGTTAATACCCCACTTTGGAATCATTTTCAGGAAATGGTGTGTGTTACAAGCGATAGAACAAAGTCGTTGTAAAGTCTCTGTGCCTCATATTTTCATGAAAACAATTCCAACAAATTCAGTCGTGTTGAAATTTCTGTGCAAAAATAGGTGGGTGGGGTAACATTGTAAACAAATAAATATACATATCTAATGCGGCTACTGCATTTTTATTGTGGCGCGCGATTTGCAATTCATTTGCGAGCAGTTTTCAATATTTGTCACAAGAGCCTCATGAACTGATTGCGAGATGCGGTGATTTGTATACGTCACCCTCCGCCCTCAGAAAAGTGGTAAATGTTTGCTATTTTTCAACCGTCCTGTGATGCCTAAGTCGCAGCAGGGGGGTCGTTAGCACAATACAACACAGTACTGCAATACTGGCCTGGGCCTAAACATACAAAAGCGGACACATTGTCGCGTAGGCTCTTGCCAGACTATTGCAATGTATACAATACTAACGTCCAGATGAGTGATTTACCCTGTGGGGGTGAAATTATTGCACCGGAACCGAGAACAATTGGGGATCATTTGCTAGTGAGACCTCCAGCAAATATGTCAAGAAAATGGGGGACTCCTCTGTTTCTGAGGTTAGAAATGGCGTAGCGCCCATAAAGGAGGTGAGAGAGTCCACGGGGAAGGGAGCAATTGCTGATGCGCTAGCCACCCCGGGGTGAATGGGGTGTGTGGGGTTACGACCAGTATTCTCCCGGACAGCAATATGTGGTCCACAAGTGAGGAGGGGTTCTCTCAGGAAGGTACCGGTATATAAACATTGGCAGGTTCCGCCTAGTAACGTGGGAAAGTATGGCACCAACTCACCTGTGTGAGGTATGGCGATAGTACCAGCCTGGCTGTTTCGGTGTCGCCGCAAAGCAGGGCATTTGAAGGCGATGGTTATCGACGAACAGCGTACCCAGGACAGGAGAGCATCCGGCAAAGCCGTAAGTTCAATATATTACTTGCCCCAAGGTGGAAGAAGGGTGCTGCAGTGGAGAAGGAGTAGTCCATATTAATTTGGTAGCCCGTGAGGATATGTGTGATATCTTAGATTGTAGAATTTCACAGGGTACCATGTTATAGGTCCTGGATTTTCCATCTAGCTGGGGTTTTACGGTCAAGAGCCCGTCAGAGCCCGTAAGAGGCCCAGAGCCGGGATAGGGACTTGAATTGGATGGTGTTGGTCGTTACGTGTAATCCATGTGTGTTTGTAAAATTTGCACTGCTAGGTAAGAATTAAACTTTAGTTATCGGAAATTTGTGAGAATATCAATTTTTATGATATTGGTATTTGAGTATCATGATACAACAACATTTTAGGAGGGCTGAGGTATTCGATTTATGATCGTTCCATCATTTCCACGAACAGGTTTGTCATTATTTAACTTGGAAATTGTAGAAATGCATGGTCATAGCGCTGATCCTTGCAGTGGCCCATAAGTATGTTGACGTTTGATTAGCATGCCTCCCATTATATACTTATATATACTATATTACTAACCCTACTAACTATCCTATCTAACCGCACTACTGAGTTTGGGTTTGTATATTTTTGTTATTGGCGGGAGGTGGTTTTGGTGTGTTTTGTCGCTAAAGCCTATATTAATTGGAAAGGCATGGGCTGTGTTCAGCAAACGCCAAAGTCGTGTGGCGTTCTGCGATGATGTTTTGCAATACAACTGCACTGGATATGCATATTATCATGGGTCACTTGAATTAGTATTGAAATGTTTGTAAGATAACTGTTTATAACAGGTTAGCCATTGCCGGACTCTTATAGTTTTTTTTCACTAGCTGTGATTAAAGTTAGGTTCAATCTAGTTCATTGTGTTCATTGACCATTTTATTGAATGTTAAGATTAACATATTAAGAGTGATTTTAAGCCAGGTTTATTGAAAAAAATCCAGGCTATTGGATTGGCGAAAGCCGGGCGGGCGGGCGGGCGGCGGGCGGCGTCCACAATCAATGTTAAGTTTTCGTGTTTGAGTCCATTTCTTTGTTACTGTACCACCTAGGACCACCAAACTTTCACAGCTTCATAATCAAGGGGTGCCCACCACGTATCACTATCCGACATGTTACCTTTTTTTGAACTTGACCCATTTTTTCAGCGCAGTCGACTTAGCCATTTTCAATGTTAAGTTTTCGCGTTTACTATGTTAAGTTTTCGTGTTTAAGTCCATTTCTTTGGTACTGTACCACCTAGGATCACCAAACTTTCACAGCTTCATAACCAAGGGGTGCCTACCACATACAACTATCCACCATGTGAACATTTTTTTTACCTTCACCTATTATTTCTACGTAATTGACTTAGCCATTTTCAACGTTAACTTTTTAACGTACGTCTGGTTAAAGTATTTTGGTTAAAACTTTTTCGTTATACTATATCTCTGCAACTGCTTCACCCATTACCTTGAAGCTTCACATGGGTGTTTATAATCATCCATATTTTCATTCTACCCCCAACCGTGCGGCCCCTATGCCCAATGTCAAGGTCAAATTACTTTGAATTTTATTTTTAAGTGTTTTCGTGTACTATATCTCTGCAACTGCTTCACCCATTACCTTGATACTTCACATGGTACTTCACCTTGATACTTCACATTATCAGCGCGATATCGTCGGCATTTATGTGTTCAGACAAAACTGACTGAATGTATTATTATGTGTATCTGAATTAATTACGTTTCGATTGAATTCTTCAACTTGCCAGCTGCCTTCAGTCCAAGGACGTGACATTAGGTTGGGAACAGCTTATACTATTATCAATGATGGTATTTCTCAACTTGATGGTTTCATTTCACCGGATTACATCTAAGCGATCGCACGTAATATTGACGTCATACTAGAGAAATAGAAAGCTCTCATGACATCGCATGGCAGCAAAGAAAACAGCAACGGAGTGCAAAGCACTCTGAGAACATTGCGTGGTTGCCTTGAAATATTTAGGAGCCGTACAGCAGTGACATAGTGGCGTCGCTGCGAGGCCATGCTCTTGCGACAAACGTCCAACAACTTGGAAGTGTTCCAAGGCTAGAGTACATGTATCAGCTAGTGGGTACGTATCATAGTGCGTGTTCTATGTACCGTGTCAGTTATGTTGGAAGTGATAACCTGACAGTAATCGTGCACTATATTGACGTCGGTGGGTATATTATTACGCCATGGTCATACACATTGTGCTTGGCTGGATACCCCGGACTAGCGTACACATGGCGGAGAATTATGTACTGTAGCCTTTGTGATACGTGTAGATGATTTAGTGCTATTCCTCCCGCAGCGTTGTAGTAAGACGGTTGAAGGAACACTCCCGCAGTTGTATAGCAAGACGGTAGAAGGAAATGCTATGTCAGCACAAATATGGATATGCGAATGATAGCAGGAAATGTTCATGCCAGGGTATATGTGGTAATATGGGTTCGGTGATTACCGATTTCAGTGTTAGCAAAGATACAACTTGTTAAAACAAGCACTGTTAAGGCTTTGCTGGTGACCAGAGCATGTGAAGACTGACGCGCATAATCTTGAATGTCAGTGCTCCGTATGGGGATCATTTGCTAGGGAGGTGTACCTGTAGCAACATGTCCATTCTGTAAGTGTGGTACCCATCTCACCTGTATGCGGTAATGTGTATTAACCAACCCAGATGATTGATCGGCCCCATCGCAAAGCGATGCGGGTTTGCGACTATTGAGCTTGTCGCAAAGCGGCTTGTAAAGCCGAGTAGCATATACTAGTATATATACCATGTTCATACTATCTTGGTCTGAATATAGAGGCTGGTTCTGTCCGGGGGCATGATAATGCATGGCATCCATCCCTCCTGTATGGGGTAAGGGGTATGCTCAATAAATGTAAATCCATCAATTACAATTTCCAGACGATCCTAAATTTGCATTTACGAACATTTTAGTCGTACGAAGTTTAGTGAAACGGGCCCCTGGTTCAGATAATTATCCCCGCTGCGTAACCAGTGCCCATTTACCCGTTCTCCGTGTGAGCCATTCTGACCCTACCGCCGTACATAAAGGATTCAAGGTGTTCCTGAATGCATCCGACTATATACAGGTACAGTGCTCGTACTATGTAGTCCGGTAAAAACACATTTATATAAACAATGTAACAAATAATTCAAATGCGCCCGGGTCTGGATATTATGTAATTATAATCATAAGTACATAATCTTCAGACCCGGGCGCATTTGAATTGTTTTGTACATTGTTTACAAATGTGTTTCATGTATATACAAACAATAATTGACCATCCAAGACACGCTAGAATCACGTGTGAACATATACAGACGAATATTGGTTTTGATATTGTCTTCAAACTTTGCAACCTATCAAAGGTATCTGGTCTACTTTTGAACAGCCAGCTTGGTGCCTGGTTATCTCATTTGCCGAATGAAAATGGCGTTATTATGCCCCACCAGATAGTGGAGGGGACATGCTTTAGTGCTACCCTTGTCCTTCCGTCCGTCTGTTGTGGCTTCCTGACCCATGGACATGCCTGGGTCATGGCGGATTGCATTTTGTAAAGAGTATCTGGAAATTGCCATGGCTTTTGGTAACATTTGAATGAATTCAAGGATCACAATTAACAATATATTCACAAGACAATGTGAATTATATGCTCAAAATTGATTCTTACCAGATTTCAAGTGCAAATTATTTATATAGTTTTCACAGTATCAATTTAAATTGAAATTGAAATTCGACCCCCTGGTCATAGATTATCTGCCTCTTTTCCTCTTGGAATTTTCCAATTTTGGCTTATAACTCGTAAAACATAATAGCTACATACCTGCAACTTGGTATGTACATTCCTTATGATAAGTAGATGCGTAAAGTGCATTTTATCCCACAACGATAGTGGATGGGGCATTTAGTGTTTTGACTTTATTTCGATGTTTGATCCCCCCCCCCGGGTCATGGGTTATCTCCCCCTTGTCGACTTAGTGTTATCCAATTTTGCTTTGTAACTCATAACACTAGCGTACTAGCTACAGACCCGGAACTTGGTATGTAGCTTCCTTATGATGAATAGATGCGCAAAGTTTGTTATTCCCCACAACTATAGTGGAGGGGGCATTTAGTGTTACCCTTGTCCGTCCGGTCTGTCCGTCCGTGTGGGTGGTAGTCGGGCGAATGTGACGGCGTAAATTAACTGTAGGGGTTCCTCCTTATAGGAATCACGATTTGCCTGGTTTGGTCCTCAGGTACGTTTTTATCTTTGGCTCTTTTATTACATGGGAGTTGAATTGGGTTATTGCCCATTATAAAAGTAGTAAGATTATTACTGATCCTACTGCTTTTGGGTGGGGCCAAGTGATTCTGGTGTGGCGAGGACCTGGTATCAGATCAGGATTATTCTGATGTCCGGGCTGAATATATAGTTTTGTTATTGTAAATATTCAGTTCTGATTTTGAGATTTTCCCCCCTTTTGTACATGTACTTGAACATGTACATGTACTTGTACAGGTAATACATGGGATTTAGTACTAAACTCATTGACCCGGCCTTAAATGACCTTAGCTGTTGATAGGCCGTTAAACCCCAACAAACAAACAAACAAACAAACAAAGTGTCCGTCCGTCTGTCCGTCACCAACATTGTAACTTGTAAAACTTTTAAACAGTACTAGCTACATACCTGAAACTTGGTATGTAGCTTCCTTATGATGAGTAGATGCGCAAAGTTTATTTCGATTTTTAATTCAACCACCAGATCATGGATTATATCCCCATTTTTGAATTTGAATTTGATTCGGGAGGGTGGAGAGAGCATATATTAAAATATGGTTTTAAAAGTTGCCATATATATAAGGATTGCCATGCTGAAATTAGTGGTAACACATGGTGTGTCAGCTATTTCCGCATACATATTGTATTATATGTTTATCAAGAGTGTAGATGTCAGCCATCTTCAATTTTAAAATGATGATTAACTCCACTCTAAATTGCCCCAGACCATGCAACAATTAGCGAGGAAACCTCAATATATTTGATAGTTTAACCTTATCTGACTACAGAAACATTGTTGATTTTATCCGAGCTATTAGCTCGGATTTAGTAACTATATGAACATTCTCAGTCATTGCAGATATGCTAATGAGTTAAGTGGCGGTCGCAGTGCCACTGTTTGCGGGTTTAACTTTAGAAAAACGCGCGGTACTACGCCATAAAAAAGTAGTTCAACAACAGTAAAACAGCGAGCTATCTTACCGTTTCAGCGTAATACATGTGTTGTTTGTTTTTTTTGTGCTATATTTGTGTTATTGCAATAGTTTTTGTATACTTTATAAACTATTAACTGTTATGTATTAATATGAGTTCTTTGCTATGTATGTTGATATTTTGCGCAATAATATAGTAGGGGGCGGGATTTCCCTGTGACGTTTTTCTTGAATGACCAATCAGATTAAAGCTTACATTCTGAACTTTACATAGGTCAATGGCTCGATAAAATCCGACATTGGACAGCGAAATGATGATGATTTAAAGCAGAAACATTGTTTTTGACAGTTACATACTGTTTTAATCATCTTGAGCCATCGATATTATTAATCTGTGTCCATTTTACTTAAAAAATCAACTAATCTATAATGAATTTAGTAATACAGTTCGCGCGGAAATCCAAACTTTCCAAAGAGGTGCTAGCATTTTTTTGATAATTACACGTCGTGTGTGTTAGCGCATACGCTGCCGACAGTCTTGCGACTTGACGTTACACAGTATATACAGTACGATACACTTCACAAAGGAAACGTTGTTTTGAGTTTGAATAAGGATAATAATTATCTCTATACTATTTTCATTATGGATTAAAAAAAGTATATTTAAATAATTAGATATTAATTTAAATAAATATTTCGACATCATTTACTCAATAAATTAAAATTGAATGTGTAGCTGAAATGAAAGTGAAAGTAGAACGTTTTTGTTATATCCTACGGGTTACAAATCGTTGAGGATTCCTATTTGAATTGGAAAATGATATGACTTTTAAATTTAGGAGACTGTGTCAGGAGAAAATGGACTGATGACATATGTCACCAGTCTAGTTCCTGAGCTATGACTGTGACAGGAAAAAAGGGACTGATGACATATGTCACCTGTCGTGTTCCATGCATGACTGCTCGCTCTTGTTAGTAATTGTTGTAAAATATATAAAGTTTAAACTGTGCATACAAAACTATAGATATATCCCCCCCCCCCCCCCACCCCCCCCCGGCATACAAAGTATGTCGAGGGGTATATAGTTTTCGTAATTCCGTCCGTCCTCGTTAATGAGTTTGGGTACCCATTATATCTGTGACGGAAAGTCGGATGGACCTCAAACTTCATATACTTCCTTATCATCAACCATATTTTCATTCCATACCATACTCATGCGGCCTTCATTTCCAAGGTCAAGGTCAAATTACTTAGACATTTGCATCCGTACGATTTGCCTTAAAGTTTTCTGCAACCGTAAGTCAGATTGACTTCAAACTTTATATACTTGCTTATCATCATCCATATTTTCATTCCACACATGTACCACACCCATGTGGCCTTCATGTCCAAGGTCAAGGTGAAATTACTTTGAACAATCATGTTTGTCAAGATAAATATTGTTTTTGCAGCATTGATAATGTATACTGATTCGACGAATATATTGATTTTAAATGGAGTATATATGAATTTGTGTGTGAAATATTAAAATGGTTGAGCACGTACTGCGAAGGATTTCAGGACTTTCAGTCCTTCGATTTATTTGTTCCAATATGGCTGATCTTGAATTTGAAGGCCTAGACCAAAATATACGCATGTCAATGAGATTGTTATGTACTATCTAAAACTACCGAAAACTGTAAATATTTCATTGTATACTTTACAACATTTTGAAAGTGGGGCTCCAGGAAATGTAGCTCCAAATGTCCCAATTTTAAAATATGTTCTGTTAGTTTAATCGATAATGCAAAATGAAGGATACTATTAGTCACAAATTCCATGAAAATGATATGCTACTGGGAAATCTCTTCATTGTCAGCAATAGGCTAAATCAGAACGAACTGAATACAACATACTGTTTTGGCGGCCATCTTGGATTTACGAACAGTAACTTTGAGAAAACTGGGATCAATATGTTTGTAAACAATTACCCTATCGAAAAATATACTTATTATCAGTATCACTATTGAAATGGGTTAACTATCATTAAATATATAACGTACAACATGGTATTTTCTCGTTTCTTGGGAAAATTGGCTGCCATCTTGAATTTCAGACTTGGTTTTTTCTATGTCGGCAGCAATGACGTCACGAGTCGCGCGTGGTGGCACAGCACGTCATTTTGTAAAATTATGGATCCCACGTCCAGTTCTTTTAGGCTCTTTCTGGAGAGTTTATGTTTTACAGCTTGGGATAAAATATTTCGTGATTCTCTTTGTTGATTATTTTACCATTTCAACACAAATTAACTATAATAACACAATCGCAATCGTGTGAAAATCGTGTGAGTAGTTTACATTTTCCCTATTTCGGCCAGAATTTTTCTCATCAATGAGGATTCAAGTCATCGCATTCCTTAGACTGGCATGTTAATTCCGTTTGATAATTACACATTTTTGCTTCCTCATTTACTTCGATGAAAGACATGAAGGTGTCGTGTCTTCTTCATTGAGACGTAGATTGGGCTATTTCATGGCGATTTGAACATATCACTATTTTTGCTCTGAACGAAAATTGTCAGGCACCCACCTTGCGGAAATTGTTCACATTTTCAAACACTTTGTTAAAATTGTATGAAAATGTGATTGAGATATGTTGTACGCATGACTAATCTAGTCCCGTTTCATTCGCCCAGCTAGGTCATTTATTTCTATAATTTTCTCAACATTATCTGCGTCTGTAATTATACCCCCCGCAACGTGTTGTGGGGGTATACTGGAGTCAGGTTGTCCGTCCGTCCGTCCGTCCGTCCGTGCGTGTGTGCGTCCGTGCGTCCGTAAACTTAACATCAGAGAAATATTATTATAACTTCTATTTCCTTCATCTAAAATGCTTAATATTTCACATATGCATTCCTGTAAGGCTCTACTACCATGCAGTGCCAAATCCACGACCGTCCAACTCCCGCTGATCCCAAGGTCAAGGTCACATACTTAGTCTCTTTACAAAAACTTAACATCAGAGAATATTGTTTATAAACTTCTATTTCCTTCAATCTAAAATGCTTACTATTTCACACATGCATTCTGTAAGGCTCTACTACCATGCTGTGCCAAATCCCCCCCCACGACCGTCCCCAACCTCGCTGATCCCAAGGTCAAGGTCACATACTTAGTCTCTTTACAAAACTTAACATCAGAGAAATATTGTTATAACTTCTATTTCCTTCATCTAAAATGCTTACTATTTCACACATGCATTCCTGTAAGGCTCTACTACCATGCTGTGCCAAAATAACCACGACCGTCCAACCTCCGCTGATCCCAAGGTCAAGGTCACATACTTGGTCTCTTTACAAAACTTAACATCAGAGAAATATTGTTATAACTTCTATTTCCTTCATCTAAAATGCTTAATATTTCACATTTGCATTCCTGTAAGGCTCTACTACCATTCTGTGCCAAATCCACGACCGTCCAACCCCCGCTGATCCCAAGGTCAAGGTCAAATACTTGGTCTCTTTACAAAACTTAACATCAGGGAAATAAGTTATAACTGCTATTTCCTTCATTGAAAATTCTTAATATTTCACACATGCATTCCTCTAAGGTTGTACTATCCTGCTGTGACAAACCTACGACCGTCCAAACCCCGCTGATCCCAGGGTCAAGGTGGCATACTTAGTCTCTTTACAAAACTTAACATTAGAGAAATATGATATAACTTCTATTTCTTTTAACGTAAATTCTTAATATTTCATGCATGCATTGCTCTAAGGCTCTATTATCATGCCGTGCCAAATCCCCTCTGATCTCGAGGTCAAGTTCACATACTTAGTCTCTTTACAAAACTTAACATGAGATAAATTGGTTATAACTTATATTTCCTTGCTCGGATCTGCTTCACATTTCACACACGCATTGCTCCAATGGACCTCTACCACCGTGTGACAAATTCACGTTCGTGTCCAGAGTCAAGGTCACAAGCCCACACACTTGGTATTTTGTAAGCCTCGCTTACGTAAGCCTCGCTTACTGACCAATCTAGTTGAAATCAGCAGGTCCCATATTTCGTAGTCTCCCGCCCGGCACTGGAAGGAGCCACGCAGGTAAAGTAGCACTGGCTTCCTATAAACGCACTGCCGCATATGGTACATTTCTGCGGTTGTTTTCCCTGATATTCCTTGAATTTAAATATACCCCATTTGTTTTTCGTTAGTGATTCAATGAATGCAAGTGCCAAATTGTATTCAAGTTGGATGAATGGTTTGAAAGATAATGGTCAAGTGACACTACTTATTGACCCACCCTCGTATAAGTTGGAATTAGTGCTATGTTCGTCAGTTACTCAGACAAGTAATTGTGTTTGACTTTCAGTCGGTCTGTTTGAAGATTTCGGACTGAGAACGATCGATATTGCTTATTAGAAGCATGCCGGGTACTTCCTTGATGTAATGGCGAACAGTGCAGATCCTGATCAGACTGTGCGGATGCACAGGCTGATCTGGATCTGCACTGGTCGCAAAACCCATAAGCCCCATTTCTCCAGTCAAAGCCACATATACATACATGTATGTCTTCCTGGTTTTAGACTATTGTTGGAATATTGAATAACACATTATGTATTATCACACGCACTGTTGTATGCTTGACATTCGCTGGTTGGAAATCAATTATCAAATGTGATATGGCCTGTGATTTTGTACCTTAGTATATGTGGGACTTTTCATGAAATATAGTTGCAGAAACTGCGATATTTTCTATAAATTACGTCAACATTTGACTAACAACTCGGAGCAAATGCGGAATTGAATTGCTCCGGACATTTAGTCAACTTCGAGGTCATTTACGGAATATATCATAAATTATGTAAATATTTTTCACAACATATCGCACATTTTCTTACATACAAAATCGCATGACTTGTCTTAAATGTGATTTTCTATCAGCAAGTGAAATCCTAATGGCGGCGAATTACTTTGCGTATACCACGAATGAGCTACATGTGTATATGCAATTCATTCCGTTGAAAGGTGAAGTTTTATTTGAGATATGTCATCCTAGATTATGTGTGTCTTGGGATATGTTATTGCATGTGTAGGCGGTCGTAGAGGTTCAACACTCAGTATTCAGTGTTGTTTCAATTCTCGTATAGAGTTTCTTATAACACCAAGGTGCATGATCACGTGGTTACACAAGCAACAGCAATGGCTGAAAGTATTGAAAGCGCGCCCACTGCAAAATAAGTATTATTTGAAAATGTTCTGAATAAGCAACGGATTTTGATAAAATATGGCGCATCAAACGCGTCTTCATGAGCTGCAGTTGGTGGTCCCGGGAGTTCGGCACATACTTATGTCGTTTTTGCGAAGAATCGATTTCCGTGTCTGTAGATACGGAAATCGATTCTTCGCAAACAAGTACAGAGACCACCAAATTCAGGAAGTTTCAGTACTTGGTGTTGTTGTTGTAACCACGTGATCATTCACCTTGAACACGGCATTGAAATCATAATCAAGAGAGCCAAATGTGCATACATGTATATGCTTCGCCTGATATAGACTGATATGACATGAACTCAAATAAACAACGTCGACAATACCAGGTCATCAAAGAGGAAGGTGCGGTAAGGCCCTGAAATCGCATCCAGTTTTGCCAAAAATATAAATTGTACCCGTTTTGTTAAATACAACATCTCATCTGTTTAAACAATATAATTTTGATCAGTTTACGTCATGCGATGACGTCATGACACCGCGTGGCGTGACGTCATGAAACCGGAAATTGGCATTTTCTTGAAATTTTCTTCACTACGTTCATGAATTTAATACCCAGACCACCCGTGTACCAAGTTAATATTTTCAATTTAAATTACCTCTGCAGTCATAAACTTACTGTAGAAATTAAAACTTGGTACACGCGTGGGCTGGTAGCTAACTTTTGATTTGAACAAAAAAAAATGGGCCCTATTTCCCCTTCCCCACCCACTTGCCAACCACAGCTGTCTGGTTATTTTGACACTCAACAGCGTGGATAGCGTGTTTATTCCCATGTATATTTCTATACAACAACATACCTTGTGTATTCACTGACATATTTTATTTCATGCATTAATAGCCAACAATGAGTCATACAAATTGAAACATTTGCGCCATCAAAGTTTGTTTATAAAGGGAAGTAACTGTCATCAACTGAATGTGTGTAATGATATAAATTCTCACAATCAAATTCATCCCATGCTAGGTTAACTTACATGTAAGCTAGGTTAATACATGTATTTATTTGATTTATCATGTAGACTGACGCATAAAATAAACTGGATAGTGTTATGTAGTTCGAAGTCACTGGATCTATGTTAATGTATTGATGCATTTACAAGTGTGTGAAATTGATTGGTTATTGGAAAGGGATATACTGTACTAACTATCGGATATTTAAAGGGGCATGCGTCTCATATGATCAGGGCCGTAAGTACAGTGAGGCACGAGGAGGTTGCCTCCTCGTTTTTTTGGCCTCATTTAATTTTAGGATTTCATCTTCAAATATTGGGCCATATACTAGATAGGCTATAATACTGACACAAAGTGTAACTTTAAATAGATACTGTTTTTACAGTTGACACATGAATTATATTGGTATACACCTTAATACCTATGGTCTTAATGTACGGGGTTTTGCCATTGCATATTTGCATATGAATTGATATCATAAAAACTGAGTTTGTTTGAAGAATTTACCCCTGTGCCAAGTCTTGAAGCACTACGATGACTGAACAACAACCAATGTCTCGCGGTATTTGTTCTGAGTTATGTCCCGACGGGTTTGTCTGTTGTTTTTCTCCGGGACCTCCGGGTTTCCACCCCATTAAAACAAGCTACATACTCAATAGCGGATTCACAAAAAGTTAATATCAGGTCAGATACAGCTGCAAGTTTTGTCTGGTGCTAATTATCATACTTGTAGCCTTGTTTGCGTTAATAACCATTTTGTTTTGGTCACACCAATTCTCAATAGCACTTAGTATGGATGATAACTGGATCGCTACCTGATGTATGAATTGTTGCGTCATCGGCAAACATATCAGTTGTTAATTAATAAAGGCAAATCATTTATAAATAAAAGAAATAGAGTACGTTGGTCTAAGAATTAATCCTTGAGGAACACCAGCTATGACATTAGCGAAATCGGAAGAGATAGCACCGTTTTGCTTACGGTCAGTTAAATACGATGACAACCAGTTAAGTGATGCTATTTTGAATTTATAGATTTTCAATTTTTGCAGTAATACAGTGTGATCTACAAGGTCAAAAGCTTTCTTAAGGACCCATTGTATACCTGATCATCGTTTGATTCAAAGATAATTGCTTCGTAAATGTGATGTAATATATGTATAACATATATGCCAACACTGCCTCGTCACTGTATCCTATACGGCACATGGAATGGTGAACTCGGCATATTGTGTGTTCAAGCCATCAGCCCCTTTCACCTCTTCTGGCGTTTGGCACAAAGCGCAAAATGTGAAGTAGAACATATAGTACATGTATAATGTAGCTAATCACATGCAGAAAACCCAAGAGAACGGACACCTATCAATTATATTACACCAAACTGTAAAATACGTCAGTTTTCTGGACAGGTTTGTGCCTGTGTTTTTAACAACATGAACCACCATTATAAATAGCCTCATACACATAATTTCGCACAGTGTATCACTTTTACCTGACAAAACACACGACACATACAATATATACCCACTATTGTACTCTTTTATTATCTATCAAATCCAGTGACATGTAAGCAGTTACCTGAGTGTATTGGGAGAAATGCTCAGGTATCTCGTATTTTGTATAGTTTGCTGGCATCATATTTATAGCATGCCGTAGTCATATCTGTCTATGATGTATTGCACCAAATTGTATTTGGTTTACTGTCATATTATTTGCTGTATGTTTCAAACGCATGAAGTGGTGAAACTGTACGATGGCTTGTACATACAAAGAAGGCGGAGATGTCAACTCAATGTACCATATAATATACAGTAACAAGACAATATTTACATATGTTATATTCATATATCACATCACATCATATGAAGCAATTATCATTGAAGCCAAGTGTATCTATCTATGACCTACTACCTTAAAGGTACATGCCCACTCAGTAGGCACACAGTGTTCTTAATAGGAATTACATAAGTGTATAATTGTGTCACTATTCAACCAGTTCTAACAATTACGAGTGCACGCTATACATATAAATGATTTAGTAATATTTATTTTACTGATAGTGACTCGTGGTGGTATCAGGCTATTTTCATATGCAAATGAGGGATGATATTTTTTAATTATTTATACTAATTAAATGCGCCACCTGAACATAGAATATTTTCTACAGATTATAAAGTATGATCATTGCACATCAAAAAATAAAATACACAGAATAAATAGTAATTTCCATTAACATTTTAGAGAAACACGGTTATCGCCCCTGATATCATTGTGGAAGTTTACGTCGGAAATAAAATGTATAATAATGCCAATCAATACGTGGGGTAATGGTGAATGAATGTTTAATTCAGAAAATGTATCAGATGATTTCTCTGATATAAAGAACATTTTGTGCCTACTGAGTGGGCATGTGCCTTTAACGTTCACAAAGTGTGGCAAGAATGAGATTTTCGAAATGTCACGTAGCAGTTTGTACTTGTTTACACACTCCTTTAGGTGTTTGTTAACATGCTTTTCAAATAGTCATGGTCGTGAACATAACCTATGGAAAATAACACAGGAGTGTAGTGTGTCTTATTTTCATGTTAATTTCAACTGAAAATAGTTTCTTCCATTAATATTCAATCAGATGTTTTGCTTTCCGTACCCGGATTCGGATAATGTAATGCTAGACTATATTATTCATACAAAAATGGATATGTAAATGCGTATTCATTTTTCCTCGCCCACCAGGTGACCTGAGAAAAGGATATCCGTATAGTCACGCGAGGGCTGAATGTTGATGACATTGCACATTAATTTAATAATAATTTGTAAACGATAATTATGTCTCTGATATAAAGAACATTGTGTGCGTACTGCGTGGTACTTCTTTAATGGTACATGCCCACGTGCCAGGTTATAATATAGGGAGGCATATGTTTTTCGTCCATACATTATATATAACATTTTTCGGGCTAAATGAACAGTCATGAACCATTTCCGGACGATATAATTGGCATTTTTAGCTCACCTGAGCAAAGCTCATGTGAGCTATTCTTATGGCATAGGCCTCCAATAAAGTGTTGATGGCATTTTTTGTTACAAATGGGAACCCATGCTGATCAACTTCTATGATATGAAAGCTGTTGGATAGAGGTGGGTACCCCTGCATATTTGACCTTTAGGTGTAATTCTTTAGGTCATTTAGAGGTCATATTAACCCAATATTTCTCAATGACATGGGTGTATGAATGCCCGTATATGATTTATAACAGCATTGATAGCCGTCTGATGATGAACTATTGTGGTAGCTATATAAATAGGGATTCGGAAAATGCCGAACTAATGAGGAAAAATCATGTCGGAAATTAAAGGTGCCTAAGAAACAAGAATATTTGTTGTATGTCATATCATTGTTGATATTTAAGCTATTTCAATAGCGATACTGATAATAAGTATATTTTTTGAGAAATTGTTTACAAACATACTGATACCATTTTTCTCAAAGTTACTTTTCGTAAATTCAAGATGGCCACCAAAACAGTGCGTTTCATTAAATTCGTTCTCATTTAGCCCATTGCTGACAATGCAGTTTGTATTATTGATTAAACTCACAGAACGTATTTTAAAATTGGGACAATTGGAGCTACATTCAAAATGGCCGCCAACTCAATTTTGAAAAGTATAAAATGAAATATCTCTGTAACCCGACGAACAAAAACTAAAATTAAGATGTCTTTTTACAGTTTTCGGTAGTTTTCGGTACAACATACTCATTGAAACGCGCATATTTTGGTATAGGCCTTCAAATTCAAGATCCGCCATATTGGAAACTGTGAACAAAAAAGCAATGTTTCTGTAGTCGGATAATGTAAAAATATAAATTGTATGAGGTTTCCTCGCTAATTGTTACATGGTATGTGGCAATTTAGAGTTGAGTTAATCATAATTTTAAAATCAAAGATGGCTGACATCTACAATATTGATAAACATATAATAATATGTGTATGTGGAAATAGCGGGCACACCATGTGTTACCACTAATTTCAGCATGACAATCCTTATAAATGGTAATATTTTCTCTCCACGCTCCCAAATCATAAACCTTTGCTAATTAATCAGCAGAATTGATCTTCTTCAATAAGATGCTTCAGATTCTCAAGATATCTGCAGATAACAATACCACTATGACAGTGCATTATCAACATTACAAAACGTTGTTATTGTATTATTTGTCAGTTTATATACGATCCGTTTTTTGGTGGGACTGTATACCGCTTTACCCGTTATCATGGTTCGCTTTGTATCATGTGTTTTTGTGTTGTTGTCTCTGTTGGCATTACGAAGGTACATGTAGCTCTTTACATTCTGCAAATAAACGTACAGTACTTGTAGTTGTAGTTGACCAGCCACTGTGAAATACAACAAATTCACTATTGCAAACAAATTCCCTTACATATATAAATGTTTATGTGTTACTTGAAAATATTGGTTCACCTCCTAGAAGTCAATGTCAGACACCTATAAAATGCAGGACTGGTATGTGTTTTGGTATAGTGTGGTTTCCTGGACAGAATAACACAGGATTATGATGAATGATGAATGATATATCGTAATAGGCAACGTCGCATCTGGTCATACATGTATGTAGCTCTCAATAATATATGGTGATTCATTTCTGGGTATTAGTTGAAATAACAGAGCGTTAGGATCCTTTTAGCAGTGTGTATTACTAGTAAAAGTATTTTAAGCACCATAGAGATAGCTTGTTGCCGCTAGGTCAGAGCTATGCGGTATCCAGAATTGTCTGGAATTTTATTCACATGATGACCTTAGGTCACATTTGAGAGTAAATAGTGAAGTATAAAACCTAATTTCCTTATCTGATAGTACTCTACATAAACAATTGTCATTCTACTAGGCAGTATGCACGCAATACCATTATCCCATGGATGGTCATATAATTATCACACATACTATGCCTGGTGAAAATTGTCTTCTCTTCAATGCATGAAGTGGCCGCGACGGCTTCCACTTATCATGCACAGTTCATGTTAGGGAATGCTCTAGTCGAATGAAACACTAAGCTGTAACATCAGGTACACGTAAACTACAATACAGTAAGGCTAAACCATGCATGTAAGATATCAATTTATCTTTAGTAAAAGAACAACTTTTTTACCTTTCGGTGGCCATCTTGGATGACAAAATCATCTGATTTAGACAAAAAAATGCTCCAGAGTGATCGACTAATCGATACCTTCGATTTGATATATTATATGACCATATTCGTAAAAAATAAAATTTGAGCCCTCGGGCCAGGCCCATTTTTGACCCAGGGGCCACCATATGAACAAATCTGAATCGGCATTAACTATCGATCATTCATACAAAGTTTCGTCAAAATCGGCCTGGCGGTTCGTGAGAAGAAGATTTTTTAAGAATTTGACCTACTTTTCCACGGCGGCCATCTTGGATTTTCGATGACCTTCATTTTAACAAATCTGAAATGGCATCACCCATATATCATCCCTGTAAAGTTTGACCAACATCGGATCAGCAGTTCGGGAGAAGAAGATGATTGAAAATGTTCACGGACGACGGACGACGGACACTTTGCCATAAGAATAGCTCACATGAGCTTTGCTCAGGTGAGCTAAAAATGCCAATTATATCGTCCGGAAATGGTTCATGACTGTTCATTTAGCCCGAAAAATGTTATATATAATGTATGGACAAAAAAAATATGCCTCCCTATATTATAACCTGGCACGTGGGCATGTACCTTTAAAGGTACAAGCCCACGCAGTACGCACACAATGTTCTTTATATCAGAGACATAATTATCGTTTACAAATTATTATTAAATTAATGTGCAATGTCATCAACATTCAGCCCTCGCGTGACTATACGGATATCCTTTTCTCAGTTCACCTGGTGGGCGAGGAAAAATGAATACGCATTTACATATCCATTTTTGTATGAATAATATAGTCTAGCATTACATTATCCGAATCCGGGTACGGAAAGCAAAACATCTGATTGAATATTAATGGAAGAAACTATTTTCAGTTGAAATTAACATGAAAATAAGACACACTACACTCCTGTGTTATTTTCCTAGGTTATGTTCACGACCATGACTATTTGAAAAGATTGGTTAACAAAACACCTAAAGGAGTGTGTAAACAAGTACAAAACTGCTACCGTGACAATTTCGAAAATCTCATTCTTGCCACACTTTGTGAACGTTAAAGGCACATGCCCACTCAGTAGGCACAAAATGTTCTTTATATCAGAGAAATCATCTGATACATTTTCTGAATTAAACATTCATTCACCATTACCCCACGTATTGATTGGCATTATTATACATTTTTATTTCCGACGTAAACTTCCACAATGATATCAGGGGCGATAACCGTGTTTCTCTAAAATGTTAATGGAAATTACTATTTATTCTGTGTATTTTATTTTTTGATGTGCAATGATCATACTTTATAATCTGTAGAAAATATTCTATGTTCAAGTTAGCATTTATTATATTAAAAAATAAAAAAAATATCATCCCTCATTTGCATATGAAAATAGCCTGATACCACCACGAGTCACTATCAGTAAAATAAATATTACTAAATCATTTATATGTATAGCGTGCACTCGTAATTGTTAGAACTGGTTGAATAGTGACACAATTATACACTTATTTAATTCCTATTAAGAACACTGTGTGCCTACTGAGTGGGCATGTACCTTTAAGGTAGTAGGTCATAGATAGATACACTTGGCTTCAATGATAATTGCTTCATATGATGTGATGTGATATATGAATATAACATATGTAAATATTGTCTTGTTACTGTATATTATATGGTACATTGAGTTGACATCTCCGCCTTCTTTGTATGTACAAGCCATCGTACAGTTTCACCACTTCATGCGTTTGACACATACAGCAAATAATATGACAGTAAACCAAATACAATTTGGTGCAATACATCATAGACAGATATGACTACGGCATGCTATATATGATGCCAGCAAACTATACAAAATACGAGATACCTGAGCATTTCTCCCAATACACTCAGGTAACTGCTTACATGTCACTGGATTTGATAGATAATAAAAGAGTACAATAGTGGGTATATATTGTATGTGTCGTGTGTTTTGTCAGGTAAAAGTGATACACTGTGCGAAATTATGTGTATGAGGCTATTTATAATGGTGGTTCATGTTGTTAAAAACACAGGCACAAACCTGTCCAGAAAATTGACGTATTTTACAGTTTGGTGTAATATAATTGATAGGTGTCCGTTCTCTTGGGTTTTCTGCATGTGATTAGCTACATTATACATGTACTATATGTTCTACTTCACATTTTGCGCTTTGTGCCAAACGCCAGAAGAGGTGAAATTTGGGGAAAGGGCTGATGGCTTGAACACACAATATGCCGAGTTCACCATTCCATGTGCCGTATAGGATACAGTGACGAGGCAGTGTTGGCATATATGTTATACATATATTACATCACATTTACGAAGCAATTATCTTTGAATCAAACGATGATCAGGTATACAATGGGTCCTTAAGAAAGCTTTTGACCTTGTAAATCACACTGTATTACTGCAAAAATTGAAAATCTATAAATTCAAAATAGCATCACTTAACTGGTTGTCATCGTATTTAACTGACCGTAAGCAAACGGTGCTATCTCTTCCGATTTTCGCTAATGTCATAGCTGGTGTTCCTCAAGGATTAATTCTTAGACCAACGTACTCTATTTCTTTTATTTATAAATGATTTGCCTTTATTAATTAACAACTGATATGTTTGCCGATGACGCAACAATTCATACATCAGGTAGCGATCCAGTTATCATCCATACTAAGTGCTATTGAGAATTGGTGTGACCAAAACAAAATGGTTATTAACGCAAACAAGGCTACAAGTATGATAATTAGCACCAGACAAAACTTGCAGCTGTATCTGACCTGATATTAACTTTTTGTGAATCTGCTATTGAGTCTGTAGCTTGTTTTAATGGGGTGGAAACCCGGAGGTCCCGGAGAAAAACAACAGACAAACCCGTCGGGACATAACTCAGAACAAATACCGCGAGACATTGGTTGTTGTTCAGTCATCGTAGTGCTTCAAGACTTGGCACAGGGGTAAATTCTTCAAACAAACTCAGTTTTTATGATATCAATTCATATGCAAATATGCAATGGCAAAACCCCGTACATTAAGACCATAGGTATTAAGGTGTATACCGATATAATTCATGTGTCAACTGTAAAAACAGTATCTATTTAAAGCTACACTTTGTGTCAGTATTATAGCCTATCTAGAATATAGGCCAATATTTGAAGATGAAATCCTAAAATTAAATGAGGCCAAAAAAACGAGGAGGCAACCTCCTCGTGCCTCACTGTACTTACGGCCCTGATCATATGAGACGCATGCCCCTTTAAATATCCGATAGTTAGTACAGTATATCCCTTTCCAATAACCAATCAATTTCACACACTTGTAAATGCATCAATAAATTAACATAGATCCAGTGACTTCGAACTACTTAACACTATCCAGTTTATTTTATGCGTCAGTCTACATGATAAATCAAATAAATACATGTATTAACCTAGCTTACATGTAAGTTAACCTAGCATGGGATGAATTTGATTGTGAGAATTTATATCATTACACACATTCAGTTGATGACAGTTACTTCCCTTTATAAACAAACTTTGATGGCGCAAATGTTTCAATTT
>CM055267.1:67425903-67443841 GCA_029237695.1 Conchocele bisecta
CGACAACAAGTTCCATACGATGTGTGTAAAGAAAAAGCGACAACAGAATAAGCGTCAAAAGAAAAACCCATTTCGACTCCTCTGTGAGTCTCATCATATAGGTTTTTATTTCATTTTTTATTAAAATAGTTAAAACATGTGTGCAGTCAGCACAATATTCACATGTACATACACAATGTAAACTGATTGAACTTACGGGCTTTTGGGCCGCGCCAGTGGTATTCAGATTAAATTATGTTTAATATACATTGTTTATTAGACAGCATGTTTGTGGAATGAACTTACGGGCTTTTGGGCCGCGCCAGAGGTTTCCGGTAACACGTTAAGGTAACGTACAAATAATTTGTATGTACATTGTATGACCATACTATTAAAGCCCCAATACGGCTCAAGTTGCCGAATTTGGCCTCCTATTGGGTTTTCCCATTAGGCAGTCTATTAGGCAGTATATGTTAGTTTTGTGTACTAAATCAGTTGCCAAACATGTTTTTGTGTTTGAAAATATCGGAAAATTGTAATACTGAGCCGTTCAGGGCCTTTAATATAACATATAAATGGAAGGAACTTACGGGCTTTTGGGCCACGCCAGAGGTTTCCCGTACAAATATACGTTCAAGTTGGTGGGATTAACTTTGACTTGTATTGCCTTTTTTATCTTCTTGACGCTTCTTGTCACTTCTTGTCGCTAATATTGTTCTTGTCACTTTTTAGTGAGACCGTTTTATATGGCAACCGGGAACCAGTATTGATATACATGGGCGCTACGTAAACATCCGATGCGCACCAATTGGCCCAGGCTATTGGCACGGCTACCGTGCCTTGTTAAACTGGCAATAGAGTACGCAAAGTTGCAAATAATTGCAAAACGGCGGGATTTGGAGGATAATTGATTTCCCGATTTCAGCGCGAGAATTATTCCCATTTGTGCAATTTTCATGCGATTTTACCGATTTTGATGCGCAAAATATCGCAAATCGCGGCCCAAAGTGATCCCTGAGGGATGATATTAACGGTACATGCTCACTCAGTAGGCACAACATATTCTTTATATCAGAGACATTTCTGGCAAAATAAACGTTCTTTCACCATTACCCCACGACCCACGTATTGATTGGCATTATTATACATATTATATCAGACATAAATGTTCACACCGATATCAGGGGCGATAACCGTGTTTCCTTAAAATGTTAACAGACATGACTATTTGAGCGCCGCTGTGCGATTTCCAACGTTAGGCTCAAAATAACGTTACGTCGGAAATCCTGGTTTTCTGACGTCACCATGTGGAGCAGACGACGTTTCAGAATTGAGTCGCTTTAAATAACGTCTAACGTCAATTTATGTGACAAACTTAGCTGGGAAACTGAGAGTCGACGATTTCGATCTAAGTAGAAACTTTACATATAGTTTGATTATTGATTTTTGTATGATTCGTGAGCTCTTGTGTCTCTTCTCTAGTCTATATAATCGATGAATACCGACTAGTCGTTAAGTACTGAGTATGCCTACCGAATCGTTTCGATGTTTGACAAACGGTTTGGATTCAGGAAGGAACGTAAACCATGTACACATAGCCTACATAGTGTTTCTGCCACCACATACTAGTTTAGTACATTTATTTTGTTACAACGTGAAAATAAACTGTTAACTAATTAATATTTCGTCTGAAAATTTGATTTGAGGCGGATTTCACAAGGTTGTTTAAATCCCGAGAGGAGTTGCTTCCCTAGCCGATCGATACAAGTCAACAGTTTACCGCTGAAGCCATGTCGGCCTTGGTGGCCGAGTGGTTTTGTGCTGTGTTTGATTTACGGAAGTGGTGGCTGGAAGTTGGGTGGATGACATAAATGTATGATAGGTTTGAGTAATATGTTTAGCAACGTTGTCAAAAATGGATTACTGTGGAAGTATGGAGGGACTGACGTGCGTACGCATTGACGAATAGTGACCTGCTTTGTCCGATCCGCTTTGTCCGACCTTCTACATTGCAATCAATGTCATCAGGAACAGAAACGTGACAATACAAATCACCATACCATGCACTGTTACTGGGATAACATCTATTAAGAAATTCAATGCGATGTATTCATTATACATTTTAAGTAAATACATCAAAACTGATGCATTAGTGAAATTAGAAATTGAAACATGAAACCGGTTGACTGCTTTTTAGCTCACCTGAGCGAAGCTCATGTGAGCTATTGTTACCGCAATGTGTCCGTCGTCCGTCGTCGTCGTCGTCGTCGTCCGTGAACATTTTCAAACGTCTTCTCCTCGGTAACCATTGGGCCTACAGTCACCAAACTTCATGGTCATGGTCCTTAGGTAGGGGGATTACAAAATTGTTAAAATTACATCATTACGTAATCCAAGATAACCGCCGTCTAAAAACTTGGTAGGACTGATCGATGTACAATGCTCTTTCAAAGTTGTTAAAATGGTGACCTCGGGGTCAAAAATGGGCGTGGCCCGTGGGGTCAAATTGGGGTCAAATTTTATTTTTGACCGAATATGGTCTTGTCATATATCAAATTGAAGATATCAACGAGGTGATCACTCTGGTGCATTTTTTGCTGAAATCGGATGGTTAGGTCATCCAAGATGGCCGCCGAAAGGTCAAAAGGTTGTTCTTTTATTAGAGATTTCAAAATTCTTCTTCACATGAACCGCTTGGTCCATGGTAGCCAAACGTAAGAGATATGGTCCATGGGTGAAGCCTTTTCAGATTTCTTAAAATGGAGGTCATCGCTAATCCAAGATGGCCGCCGTCTAAAAATAGCATAAATTCTTAAAAAATCTTCTTCTCATGAACCGCTAGCTGGATTTCGACGAAACTTGGTAGGAATGATCGATGTACAATGCTCTTTCAAAGTTGTTAAAATGGTTACCCCGGGGTCAAAAATGGGCGTGGCCCGTGGGGTCAAATTTTATTTTTGACCGAATATGGTCATGTTATATATCAAATCGAATGTATCAATGAGGCGATCACTCTGGTGCATTTTTTGTCGAAATCGGATGGTTATGTCATCAAAGATGGCCGCCGAAAGGTCAATAGGTTCTTCTTCTTCTTCTTCACATGAACCGCTTGGCCCATGGTGGCCAAACTTAAAAGTTATGGTCCATGGGTGAAGCCTTTTCAGATTTGTTAAAATGGAGGTTGTCGCTAATCCAAGATGGCCGCCGTCTAAAATTGCACATATTCTTAAATCTCAAATTTCTCGCTAATTGTTACATGGTATGTGGCAATTTAGAGTTGAGTTAATACAATAATTTTAAAATCAAAGATGGCTGACATATACAATATTGATAAAACATATAATAATATGTGTATGCGGAAATAGCGGGCACACCATGTGTTACCACTAATGTCAGCATGACAATCCTTATAAATGGTAAGGTGTTCTATCCACGCTCCCAAATCATAAACCTTTGCTAATTAATCAGCAGAATTGATCTTCTTCAATAAGATGCTTTAGATTCTCCAAATATCTGCAGATAACAATACCACTATGACAACTGTAATACAGTGCATTATCAACATTACAAAACGTTGTTATTGTATTATTTGTCAGTTTATATACGATTCCGTTTTTTGGTGGGACGAAATAACACAATTTGGCTATAAATAAACGTTTTCACTACAAGAGTTCGGTAAACTAAAGTTAGGCGGTTTACAATTTGGCTATAAATAAACGTTTTATCTACAAGAGTTTGGTAAATTAAAGTTAGGCGGTTTGCCTTCTAGTCCAGGGGCAATTGTAGGTATATATATGAGATTCCGGGACCTCGTGTTAATTTATGGCACCCGATGTTTTTATAAACTTGAATGTATAAGGTTTCCAAAAAATCCGGGTGCCATTTTTTAAACCAAGTTCAAGGTCATTTCAAGGTCATTGAACTTTATGCTTGACGGAAGTCGAAAATTGCCAATATATGAGCCAATAGGTCATGGTCCTTAACATGGAAATTGGTTAAGTTGTTAAAAAACATTTCTGATGAATATATTAAAGAATTTACGTAAACTACACTAATATTCAGTATATACATGTAAATACTAAATATAACTGGGAGAATTTGGTTGGGGAGGAAATCCACACTTCTCTCACTTTTCCCTGAGATTCCGTAACTACTAACATGTGGACATATATTGAACCCTGATTTGAGCAACTAATAACATCATCCTCTGCATGTCTTTTCATTTATGTTTGATTGTTTTGTCCCACGTATATGTTGATTACGCATAGTCAAAACTAGCAAGGTTGTCCCGAAAAGGTTTGGTCCGTACTTGCTAGCATCCGAATCGTTAAAATTCTATAAAACACAGATTGAGGCCTCGGTAGGTCGTAATGAAATCTTTAATAAAAAAAGAACAAAACAAATACAACTTATTTTCAATGTATTTTGTATTCTTAATTACTTAATTGTTATGTTATGAAAATGTAATGTTTATAATATACAAATTTATTTATTTTATTTTCAAGACTAGAATAATAGATTTATAATGTAGTTTTACAGGTACCTGGTCCATTCGTAACCATAACATTTCGTACCCATACCATATCGTATCCGGTTTGGTCATTTCGTTTTCTTTTTTACGTTCAACGTGGCTAACATCTACATGTATATAGTTTAGTTTAGTCAAATTCCAGGAGTTTGTGTTAATATTGATGTATCCGTTTTTACTTGGGATTCTGTTTATGCATGGTAAAACATTGTAGAAAACGCGATAATTGTCATTTCCATTTACAGCCGCGACCGCCGCGTACCGCCCGCCCGCACACACCCGCGGCCTCTACATCTGGCCCACTGGGACAACGCTTTCATGTCCCGAACTGGCTCCGTACATTTGTTTAATGTCAAATTGCGTACACTACCCTTTGTTTAATAGTAACTTGCACCATTATATTTCTCACATTTATTTGTACACTCTGCTTTATTTTAAATTCCATTTTTCAATTATATTTTCTACTTACTCCTTATCTGGAGAACTGGATACCATATGCTACATGTGAATTATGGAACATAATACAGTGTATGTACTTCATCACAAATAAATGTACCGATATTTTATAATGCAATTTTATGAACTAATAAATTAAGTGATTCCGCATAGGCAGTGCATAGAAATTTGAACCGTTATTTTTCTCTGCAATTTATGATGACGTCGACGACGTTGCGTTTGCGTAAAAAACTTACGCCAACATGTGTGTTGTTTGTGACGTCATAGCAACTTAACTAGATGGAATATTTACAAAATTCAATGTCTTTTGGAAAGTACATTGTCTGTGCTACAAACAACTGTCAAAAGTAAAAATGTGAAATTCCGACCCTATGGTTGGAAATTGCACAGCAGAGCTCATTTATTCTATGTAGTTATATTTTGATGTGCAATGATCATACTTTATAATCAGTCAAAATTATTATTTTTTCAGGTGACATTTAATTAGTATAAATAATTAAAAAAATATCATTCCTCATTTGAGTATGAAAATAGCCTGATGCCACCGCGAGTTACTATCAGTAAAATAAATATTACTAAATTATTTGATCTGTACATGTATATCGGGCACTCGTAATATTTAGAACGGTGAATAGCGAGACAATTTAATATACTTGTTTTGATTCCTATAAAGAACATTTTGTGCCTACTGAGTGGGCATGTACCTTTAAATACATTAATGTTATATGGCCATAAGCAGAGCAACACACTCTAAGCAACAGCTGAATTACATGTACATAGACATTAGTACAGGGCTCTGATAAGGATTTTATTGATTGAGTATTTTTACTCCATGATATTTTTGACAAAATTGGGTATTTTCAATTATCAATTGGGTACTTTACAACCGTTACCCCATTGTGTAAAATTGAATAGGGTATTTTCAATTCTGGTATCAAAAATGTGCAATAAACATGGCACACAAAACATTGAACACGTACGTTGACATCTTTAATTGTTAGTTAAAACTTAATTAGAAATTATGTTTAATTGGGGCCTTTGCTGTCTTTTTTCTCCACGTTTTGTTGAAGACATATTTACCGCGGTCTGTCAAATCTTAAACAATAACATCCGAAGTATAACCAAATGAAAAATTGTTTAGTCTATTTGTACGAACTCGGACGTTTCGCATCACGAACGTTTCGGACCAGGGTCGACTCGGCCATCTCCTTATTTTGTTCGTCACATCTCAAAGCAATTAATTACGCGTCGTCATCTGCGAACACTGTGCGTATTAAATGGCGAATTACAAAAAGGAATCGCCATTATCAATGGTAATCGACCGACCGGAAATGCATATGAAGTGCTTTTCACCAATACCGTCACCGTGTAATCTGCTAAAAAAAGTGACCGTGCGTATCCTATTTATAAAACATCCATAGACGCTTATTACATGTATAGTTGCATCCTCGATATAGACGCTTATTGTAACCAAATACGACAGATAGGATAGCGGTGATTTTGTGGCTGATTTTGCCATCGCCGTCTTTGGCATTTTTTTATAATTTTATTGAAAACAGTCCTTGTAAAATTATCAGTACGCATATATTTTCAAGCCAATTGATTACTCGATGTTTTAATTGGGTTTTGGTACGCATGGCTTTGAATTTTAATTGGGTTTTCAGATTTTTTGATTGCGTATTTACGCAAATACGCAGCTTATCAAGGCCTCTGTTAGTATATACCTAAGTTCATTCAAAATGGAAGAACCTAACCCAAATTGTCTTGCTGTCACGCAGGGCAACTTACAGCCCGAAGGCTCACAGGTTATTGTTATGTCAACACATTCAGTTCAGTGAGATACATGTACGACTTTAAAAATCAACTAAATAATTCAAATATCACAATTATTCGCCGAGACATTTATATTTTGTATGAGAGTGGCCATTCCGGCCAATGTGTAGTGTTTCAATGCCATATGTGTGTGTATTAGAAATGTTTGATGTAACGAGGCCGAAACGGAATATAGTATGAAGTGAAAAGAAGTTACGAGTGGCCAGCAAAAGGTGTGCCGAGAAATGGGACGCACTGCTTTTAATTACGTACCGTACAAAACCAGGAGATACGTGGATTCGTTCGTCATCATGTCAACTAAGTAATAGGCATAACCCCCGATTGAATGACGATAGAATTTATACGCAAAACAGGCGCGGATACAGAAATAATTGCAGGGTGGGGTCTGTAATTACAAATGGGCATAGCCGACCCCCGCGAGCGCGAAATGGTAAAGTAGGGGGGTCTGGAGGACATTTTTAGATGCCAGATCGCCGCAGATGCGATTTCCTGACACCTAGGCCACGAAAAAAGACATCCAACTATTCGAGTATTGTAGATTTTCGTCTTTTTCTTTTCTTTTTTTACGAAATGGTTTATTTTCAATTTTTAAATACATCATGTATCATGTACATATTGTATAACAAAACATAGTTGAAATCACATGACATGTTACTAGAAAAGAGCATACATAATGTATTTACAAAGTGAGCTTAATTAAGAAGAGTTTTTTAAGAAGAGAGTTATAGGACAGAGAGAAAAAAGATAAAGAGGTCTTCCTTCTGTTCTCGTAATTCGTAATACATGTGATGTATAACGTTTATGTCAATAATATAATATAGTTGACATATAGTGTTAATAAGCATGTACTTAACTTTGCTACGCTTGGTACATATTGATCGTCTTTTCATTTTATTAATATGTCTTTTGTGGGTGTTAAAAGTTGAAATTACCCCATTTTATTATATTAGTCCTGTCCCTGATATGAAGACCCGTATACATTGAGATGTACCCTATATTTCTCCACGGATTTCAGCAACAGGACCATTGCCCCACATGATTGACCTGGGTAGACATCGGAACAATGGGACATTACTCTGCTGGGGACCATTTTCAAAATGGCCGCCATCGTCAAAAAAAATATTTCCGTTTCGGATCAAACTGGCATAAAATCATGTGTAATATATCGTTTTGTACTAATTTCAGGTCGAGGAAGTCATTTTTACCATTATTTTCTCATTTTCCAGTGATGAGATAGCTCTAAAAACAAAATGGTTGCCAACAGCTATAGTGAAAAACGGTTATTTTGGACTGAGTGTAAAGATAGGTATAGAATGTGTTCAATTGTCTGGTTGATGTCTTAAATGATTAAATGAAGTAGAAAACAGATGGTGTATTGAACACAGTGCTTCATTATCACATACTTCACAAGTAAACGGCTGTTCTCCAGTATGTATATGCATGTGTTTAGAGAGACTAGAACTCTGTAAAAATGTGTTTAACATTGCATTATTACAAGATGTAATGACATTTCCGATGTTATTTTCATTATTTTCTCATTTATTTTCTTGGAAGAAGCCAGCGAAGATAGTCATATTGTTGCTCCAAAACATGCTCCCTTTCAAGAAGCAGGACATTTCTGATGTTAAACTAGATACGAAACAACAATCTCGCAAAAGTTAGTGCTTGTTTACACATTGTTCATTTCCTTTGTGACAAAAGTGAACACAGTTTGAGTCATTGGATCTGCACTTACACCTCCTGTCACATTTACCAGTGCATTGGCATAGCACGAGAATGTTAGGTGGGAGGGGATAGAGAAATCGTTCGGGGACGAGAACACCGCTCTCGTTGGTCCAACCGAAATCTTTGGGGTCCAGACTGTCATGGTTTGGTTGCAGGAGTGTGATGGCATTCCGTATCACAAAGAAACATCTCCGTACATGACCACATATGGCTGAGGAAGTTGGAGGTAAATGATTTAGAGATTTACCTTTCAGATAGCAATCATATCGCAGTGTATCGAATGTGTCAACTGTTGTGCTTGAGCGAGCACCTGCCCAAAGTCGAACGAGGTATTGTTCAACAACACGGATGTCAGCCTCAGTCAGTGAATTGGTTTCTGCAAAGTTGGTCAGGGACATGGGCTGGCACACAAGATGCGGCATGTTTTGTGCAACTTTACCCACGGCGTCGTCACCAGAGAGAACATGAGCTTTGATGAGGATACTACAGGTATCTGCTCCTAGCCTGGTATGGAGTTTGTGTAGTGGTATCTTTCGTCTGTGCTCTCTGTTCCATATTCAATCCACAGCTCTTTGAGACCTTTGGTTTTGAAGACTGTCATGTATCGCAGGATGAGCGCAATACTATCTGTGTCATTGGATATGACTACAACTCTATCACATCCTCTCTCTACGCTCCATGCTATGTGTGAAATCAGCCTGCAGTCTGCTTCCTCTTGGCAGCTAGAACACGTGGGCACATCAACAGCTGATCCAGGTTCCGCTTGAAACTGTGCGTTCATGACTTCATTGTCCACTAACATTCCACTGACAACAATGTTACTGTGGTCCCTTAGTGCTATGTTTCTTGTGAGGATTTGAAGGCTTTCTTTGTTTTTGGAACTAGCCCAGAACTTCCCCATTTGCTGTGGTATAGGGACTGACTCTGTCATGGCTACTACATCTATCGTGCCACCGGCTTCTTCTGCGCCCTCGCCCTCTCTCTCCTTCCTTGACTGACAGCTCGCAGTAAGAGTCGAAGACAAGGTGGTACATTCAGAATGACAGATGCTCCTTGCATAGTTGAGGACAGTTTCAATGGCTTGGCCGAAATGTTGAAAGATCGACAGGTTTGGATATTGTCTAATTTTAGACATGAAGTCAAGAACAACATCAGTTTTCATATGTGAAGGGTTGAACACAGAATCTGTTGGAAGTAAGTGCTTTTCAAGTTCAGCTACAAGTTTTGACTTTTCTGGCTTGGTACAGCGAGGAAATGTGGCATCTCCATCAAACAGTGGGCTGGTGTCGAAAAGGTCGTGACTCACGACTTGCTCAACTGTGTAACCTCGTTGCTTAGCTATCTCAACAGTACGTACACTAGCAGCAAGTTGTTTAGTAGTGACGACTGGTTTCTTGTGTTTACCTGTCGGGTACTGTCCGGCGGCTGGCTGTGTGTCAAAACGTGGAAGCTTAACCTTAGAAATAGTGCCAGACAGCTTGACTGTCTTCAGAACATATCGCTCATTCCGGTATCCCTGGTAGATTTGCTCACCAATTTCAAATGCTCTGAGCAGCCTAGCCTTCACTTCTGTAGCAACCAGCTGGTGCGTCACGATGTTATGTAATGAAACATTTATTGTGGTCACTGCGAATGGATTCTGACGCTGTGAGATGAAATCCAGTAATCGCGATACGTTTTCATCAAAGACAATTGCCTTTCGGCCACGGAGCTCATGATGTATAACTGTTGCATCAAGGTGTGCCATCAACCCAGCATTGGTCAGATGGTTGAAGAGGTTGGTGATTCTGTGATCTCGTGAAACAGGAGTTCGAACTCGGCCACTATTGAAGCATCACCCGAGCTGCCCACAATCACATGTCTACCCGGACCTTTCTCAGATCTGTTGATGGTCTGCTCGAGTTTCATGTCAGGTGAGACGGCACTGAATTTACCCCCCTCTCTGTCTTGGATCACAAACCGACCCATCATGAAGCGGCGAAACAGCATGGGTTGCTCAACTTCCATAACTTCAATCCTCTCAAGGTACCATGATGCATACCTAAGGTAGTTGATACAATCAAACACTGTGAACATTTTCAATCGATTCTCTCACAGTGGCAATATGGAGTGGCCAGTTCCCTTCTCTGTCAGCAGTGATCATCTTCTTGATCACAGACAGAATGTTCTCGAATAAGCCCAAGTATTTGCAGAGCTCTGACTTCGCTTCACACTCAGCTGTGAATGCCTCAAGCTTCACACGCAAGTTATCAGAGCTAGACACCACAGATTGAAACTTGTCAACCAGATCTGGGGGGATATTGTGATCACTGAGACTATCCTTCAAATCACCAACAGAGTGCACGAAAGGAGTGTGTGAATCATCCGAATTCATTTCCCAGAAAGCTCTCCATTTCAGAAGATTGAGCACTTCACCCACAATTAGCATACCTTTGAATGCTCGCACATAGTGAGAACCAGCTAGGACTGATTGCAGTACTTTCTTTCCAAAGACTTCAGCCTCAATCAATCCATCATCGAAGCCCGTACCTGTCAATAAACGTTCAGCGCAGCGCAAGAGTACTTTGCAGTAATGGAACATCCCCATCATTGGGTATATGTCAGCAAAGGTGTCAGGTTCTGTCAGAACCACTTCTGTTACTACCTGAAACACCCCCTCATCACTGAATACTGGTAGAATAGACTGGTTCAACTGTTGACGTACACTTTGGAAGTTTGTAAGAGCTTTGCGGACAGTAGCATAGTCTGTTACAGGTTTTGGAATCATTGGTAGGAATCCAACTCTCATCAGAGGAACATTTGCTTCAGAAACAAGCGCATGAATGCTACCCCAAGTCGGAAGATCACCTGGCAGACTTGCCGTTAAATTTGGAAGTTCAGAGCGCACAAGTGTAATGACAAACTCAGTTTTATCAGAGTCTTTCGCGGCTTGATCAGTAGCCTATTTCACGAACCTCCGTTAGTCGACTAAACTGTTAGCAGACTAAACTAAGTTTAGTCGACTAACCATAGTCTGCTAAACTTTTTGACATGTTTGCATTTCACGAACGATTTTGTTAGCAGACTATGGTTAGTCGACTAAACTTAGTAGACTAACATCATTCGAAGGTCAAGGTCGGGGAATCCTCGGGGAAATCCCTCCTGCTTCCGGTATATTCGGATGACGCGTACGGAAAGCGGGAAAATCAAACAGCTACAAGCGCAATGGCCGACAGTAAAGAAAGCCGTTTTCTGCGTCGGCCGAGCTATTTCTGGTGACAGAAGTGGAGAAAAACTGTTCAATTTTGTTTGGAAAGCTCACGCCCTCCCTCACCAACACAACGAAGCAGCGGTGTTGGCGAGATATAGCCGAACGGGTGAATGCGTAAGCGTCATTATCGAACGCCTTTGACAGTGACAGCTGTCAGCTGTCAGATTCGGCAATTCTGAATAGTTAACTCCCCTAGTTAATATATTCTGAACTAGTAAAAGTAATGTTACCTCCCCTATTAAAACTATTCTACATTTGTATCAACGTTTTTGGATTTTCCATGTGCTGATTTCACGGATTATACATACAGTTTACTAATAATTATTGTATCTATGCAGAAAATGTGTGTTACCTATATTGTGTTATTGAATGTAAGTGGTTTTTTTTTTAATGTATCGTTATTGCTTTTCTTCTGTTGATTTAATATACCATAAAACTCAAAGCACCTATTTCCAAACATCACCCATTGTCGAACGTGATCAGTTTGTGTGCAAGTTCAAAACCATATTTGGAATGAATCGTTATGAAGTGTCTTTCAAAACCGACAGTATGTCTCAAATTACGCAATCACTGCTTTCATTAACCTGAATTTTCTGTCTGTAGCAGAGGGCGACTTACCTGTGTTACACATGAAATCTTGACAAGTTTTTTTGTTTACTATTTGCCTCTAGTTAAATAATGTATTAACAGATCTTGAAATTAAATCAATTAACTAGTTGCGATTGTTAACTCTTGCAATTTCAGTACTCCCGTACCCCGTCCGCAGTTAGTTACAATTCCACTCCTACGGTTCATTAGACATTACTTGAATATTTTATTTTCATATTATTAACACTCATTTCAGTTGAAAAATAAAATAAATAAAATCTTTCACAATAACTGCTAAAGTGCAAATCAGATCTGATTCGCTATTCTGCAGAGAAATCCTATCAGTGGAACTGGCTACAGATTGCAAGAGTTACCATTCGCAACTAATAAATTCACATGATTAAGCTTGAAAATCCACTTTTAGAGATTTATATAGATGATCTTACATGATCCTACTTATCATATGTCGATCCATCTGTGTGTTTATTTTTGTAGCAGTTTCTCAAATCACCTATAGTGCCCCAAGTGCGTCTAACAGAACACATTTTCTAGTTAAACTAGTTTTTCTGATTTCATAATAAATAAGGCTATACATAGTTTCTTATTTAATTGGTCAACAAGTTTAATAAATCAACACAATGTTAGATTCATATTATACCCTATTTATACCTTATTATGTTATGATTGTTAATACACCTACCGGTAGTTGCAGCCTGTAACTCTGTGACCCTCTCGTACCGTACTTATCAGAGTTACAGTTCCTCCATAGCTTTCCCCTGCAGAGTAGCAAATCAGATCTGATTCGCACTTCAAATGTTAATTATGAGCAATTTTGTTTTGTATATATGAAGTAAATGTATGTAATATGAAACTACCATATTACATTAATTACTTGATAAATTTACCAATGCACAAGACATAATTAAATTTAAGCGAAAATCTACTAGAGACCCAATCAGTACCAGCCAAAACTGACATGAAATATTTTTGTTTGACCCTAGTTTGTAAGTAGACAACATTTTATTCCGTGGATATGCTGCAAGTATAGTAGAAGTTGTACATGTACTGTACTTGTATAGGTAATATATGGGATTTAGTACTAAACCCATTGACCAGGCCTTAAATGACATTAGCTATTGATAGGCCGTTAAACCCCAACAAACAAACATACAGAACATAATTACTATATAAACTTAAAAGTGCGAATCAAATCTGATTCGCCACTCTACAAGGGAATGCTATGGGAGGAACTGTAACTCTGGTTTGTATGGGATGGTCACAGAGTTACAGGCTGCAACTATAATACACCGTGTTATTACTCTGTAAAAATGCTACAATCGGTCAATGTTTATTATTATGATCTTAATTGATAATCTACATTTATTTGCAGCAACTTTACAGATACCGTCCGAACCTGGAAGGGTGTCGGAAAAAATACAGGAATGTGGTTGCGAGCGGTAAGTTGTTTTTGTTTTTTATGTTTCAACACTGTGGTGTAACCATCTCACACAGAGGGAGCCCATATAACCTTGACCTACTTTTCATGGTTCATTAACCTACTTTTCACATGCATTCAACATTAAGTTTTTGCGTTTAGCTCTGTTTCTAAAACTTAATTCTCAGGGCCCAGTTGCTCAAAACCTCTGTTAGCTTAACAGACTGGTAAACCTTAACATTGTTAAGGATTAACAGTATGTTAAGCTAACAGAAGCTTTGAGCTACCAGGTCCAGGTTAATTCATTGTAACTTCTGTTTCCCTCAATGGAATGCTTTAATATTCCATACATGCATTTGTAACAACATCTCGCATCATTCTACAGAAATCCCATGGTGCCCGCTAACCCCAAAGGTCAAGGTCACTGACTGAGAAATTTACGTGTTTGGAAAAGTTAACGCTCAGTTTATGCTTTAATATTCCATACATGCATTTGTAACAACATCCCGCATCATTCTACAGAAAGCCCATGGTGCTCACTAACCCCAAGGTTATTAAAAGCTCCTTATGTACTATCAAATTGCGCCAGGCGGGACATCTTGCTCCTCGGAGCTCTTGTTTTTATTATCAAGGCTGCCGGCGAGGGGATTAGCTTAGTGCTAACTATGCATTTGTCACATATTTTTTCAATATATATATCCGAAACACCGTTGAGACACAGTGCCTTTATTATCCCGTCAACGCAGTGCCTATGTGCCGTGAAACAAGGTGCCGTGAAACATATTTGATATCCTGTCAATACAACCTAATCACAATTCATACGCGTCATTTGTGTTGGTGACTACTTTCCCCAGAACGGTGAAAAGAACAGAAACAAAATCGTTGTAACATTTTAAGATTATTGTGAAATATTTTGATGTGTAAAGTTCCTAAAGTCTAAAACAATTATTGATCAATTTACTGTCATGACTGTTGATTAACTGATTTTACAACCATACTTTATCGAACTATGTTCTGTGCGCCAATGAGTGTTTGATGTAATTCGTTCTAACTTATCTCGTTTTTGAAGGCTAAATTAACTAAATTAAGTTGATTTAAATGCTGTTTTAGAATGTTGACGGGATAAATAGAATAGTACGTTAGTGCCGTGCATAGGAAAAAATATCTGGCTCGGCATGTAGACCGGATAGGCTCGGCAGAGCCTCGCCCATCCAGTTTCCTAAGCCTCGCCTGATATTTTTTCCATTCACGGCACGCACTAACCTACTATTCTCTATAGTGTACTCTGTTTTTCAATAAACAGCCAAGAAGAAGTCCGATGACTTGCGACATCCGCAGACGGGAGGGGCAAGAGGCCTGCAGATCCAACTCTATCTGAAGAGTTGGTTCTGCAGCATCTAGATGGCAGACCGGCCTTGCATGGCTTAGATGGAATAGACACCGAAGAGCCAAGTCTATCCGGTATTTGTTACATGTTGATTATGCTCAAAGTGTTCTTTGTAGGAAATAAACAAGTGTATAATTGTGTACTGTTAAATATTCCACCAGTTTAAAAATTATGAGTACCCACTATACAGATATAATCTCTTTTTAGCCAGGTTTTTGGAGAAAAAAATCCAGGCTATTGGATTGGCGAAAGCCGGGCGGGCGGGTAAAAAAAAATAAAAAGTGAAATAGTGTCAATTAACAAATTAATGTTAAATACATGTACATGTTTAATACTTTTCCCCATATTACAACTTGGTATGTGGCAGTTCCGGCTTAAATCCTTCAACACTACAACTGAATTATAATGCTTGCAAACAGTGTAGATCGATCATCCAGATGAACCAGCTCGTAGCATGCCGTATCCTGACGATATGCACAATTTGTAGCAATTTTCTAAATTCTAACAGTAACCCATTTTGATAAATGGAATGGTGTGAAAAATAACATGTGAGTTTGATGCTGTCATTTTCCACATGTCTGTTTCAGGTGATGATGGTACTATTGTGCTGCATGTTCAGGCTCACAGGGTCCGATGACGCCAACAGTAGTGCTAAAGTGCATGCAGCTGTCTCAGCAATCTGAGCAAGTGCATATACTATCATTGAATAATCACCTAACATTTGTTATAGGAATATATTACATGGTTTTTTAGAAGTAATCGGGTAATGTCTATTTTTCTGAAGTAGAAAATTCTCGCCCATCATAAGCATTTAATTTATCGTGTCTATTAAAAATCAGCAATATGGTGCAAAACACATTTAAAATGAACAACAAAACGCTGTTAATTATTATTATAACCAATTTGCTAATATCAAATATTTAGAAGTTTGTTCAAGTATGATTGTTATTTGCCCATATACATGTATGGCCATGACAATGCTCAGAAGTGGGAATGTAATTCTTGGAGCATACATGTATACCTACATTTACTAGTGATTTGGGGTTCATACAACTTTTACGATGTATGAAATTGTACATGTACCGTCATTACAGGATTCACAGGAAGCAGAAGCAGTTGCCGACAAACAGCCGCTGCCAGTAGCGGCATCCTCTGATGCCGACAGTTTGTCCAAGGTACATGTACATGTATATACATACAGAGAACCACACTATTGGTTTTTGTAAGACATATATTATTTATCAAATCAGTCAGATAATACGAGGCATCATAACCTCCCAACTTGAGCTTGATAAACTCAATTTCTGTGATGGGAGAAATAGGGCTTATGGGATTTGTGGAATATCAGGAGCTAGACTGGTCATTAAATCCCATATGCCCCATTTCTCCCGTCATACATTATTAATGGTGAAATATATATAAACAAATCAAAAACAGAATTAAGCTATTGGTAGCAATATATCAGCATCCACCTTCCAATAACATGATACATGTATGGAATTAATTAGAACAGGTAATTGTTCAGACTTATTATTTTGGTGTACATCTTGACATGACTTCACATTTGATGGATAATTTTGTTCAACGGATTCACGATCCGTGTAGATGTTTCACTATATGTATCTATAACAGTAAACACCTTGATGATATGTGCATATTGTTATCACATGTTATAATTTTGCCATAATCTATTATCTAGCAGAAGCAGAAGGCGGTCAAACCCAAAGAGTTGAACCGGCTATGGAAGGGATACCTTCAAGCAAGTGAAAGAGCGGCTGTTGCCCAAGAAAAATATTACATGTTGAAGATGCGCATACTTAAAAAGCAGCACAATATCGATGACTGAGGTATGTAACTACAATTCTGATCACGGCTTTAAATTAGCTGTTGATAGGCTGTTAAACCACAACAAACAAACAAACTGATCGATCATCATTGTGAAATTACTGACATCATTTTAAAACAACAGCTGCTAATTCACCGTTATATGCCTATTAACTACTGGCTGAAATGTAAGAAATAGAGGATCTGAAACAAGATTCAGTTTGATGAGATTTATGAAACTAGTTGCGCAAAATTTATGTAAAACAAACGAGAGGCATAAAATTGCCGACACGTTTCATGACTCTTGTATCAAACGGAAACTCTTTTGAGATTATATTTATCACAGACTGATACTACGTAGCCTTATAAGGGATGTCACATGAGCAGAGGAAAAAATGTTCTGACAAATTTTATTATTCGTTAGAACGATTTCAATTATTTCATTCTAACGATTTCGAGTTTGTTCTAACGAATTGAAATTTGTTCTAAAGCATTCCAATTCGTTCTGATGCATTCAATTATTGCGTTCGAGCACATTCAAATTTGTTCTGGAATGGAAAATAGAAAATAAACAGCAGACGACAAAAAATTAAGATAGCTGTGTAAGGGTTCATTTATATCAATGAATTGTATCTCAAAAATAGGTCCGAGCAATATGCTCACGGAAGGCATTTCCGTCATTCCCGTCGACATGTAATGCAGGCAAGTCATTATTAGTATCAATTACTACATCATGATACCTTATGTCATTCCGCAAACAGGCTATATCATGCAGCACAAAGCATGATGCTGTTATGTTATAGCCGTTCGGGAATGACACGAAGATATCTCAAACATGGGAATCTATTCTTGATAATTCCAAATGTCTGTTCAATACGAACTCTGGTTTGGCAGTGTGCGAAATTATAGTCTGTTCTGTGTTGTTCTTCGGGA